>JAXQQM020081419.1:0-16717 GCA_034641835.2 Pinus albicaulis | reverse complement strand
AACATCCTTGCATCGAGACCTAGAACCCATTGTCTATGGGCCCTTTGGCAAGAAGGTAAAGTTTCACTCTTATTACTACCAGCACTTAATTAGAGGGGCCTAGAGCCACCGTTCGTATTATTGTTGTCGTTTGGCTCTTTTCAGAGCTCGTGTTTATTTTTTTTAGTTTTTAGTTTAATTTTTAGTTAATATATGCATGTTATTTCTCTATATAGTATGCTTATGATTCTAGCTTGTTCCACTAACTTGCTTGACTCCACTTATTTTTCTGCTTGTTAACAATAACTTAAGTGTGTAGACCACACCCCTTAAGTTGGTATGATTTCGTACATACATGTACCAAACACACTTCAATAGGATTGGCGACTCCACTAACGTTTATTGCCAAGTTTATGTGGTTGTGCCTTTTTTGCAGAGACCTTTGTCTGTGCTGTGGAGTGGAGCTAAATTTACCCTTATTTATCTTGCAGTCCCTAGTTCATCCCAAGTGACAGAATGAAGCAGAACAACTCCAAAAAAAATTATTGCAGGAATTCGCACGCTTTTTCTCCCCACAGAGGCACAGGGCGCACGGTCAGAGTTGACCCGCATGCAGATAATGCACCTGTTCCAGCTTTTTGCGCGCAAAATACAGAATGAGAAATTTCTCCCTTATTTCTATCTTTTCCTTCTTGTAAAATGCTTGGCAGCCCCTAATACACCTGCCAACACTAGTTGTGGCACCCTGCAGCTTATTAAAGCTCACTCTTAGCTGCTTTTATGTAGGCTTAGTGTCAATTTTACTTCAAGTTGAATTTTGCAAAGTTCACACATAGTTGAAGTAGGGGGGCAAAATAACTTGCATTCTGAAAGAATTTTATGTTTTGAAAATTTTGGTACTAACACACCTAGATAACTAGCCAAAGTAAGTGGCCCAAGACCACGCATGCATAACTAGTTTTCTTTTTTCTATTATAAAAGTTTTAGTTTAGTTCAATTTTTGCACTAGGAATTTCAAGACTAGGATTGAATTGTTTATAGAAGAACAAGTAATCTCTGCTACCTTTGCACCATCTGCTGATCCTAGATAAGCATATGAATGCTTCCTATTCACAATTCGCCATCTTCCTATAATTAGTCACATAGATTAACTAGGAAAAATAGAAAGCGACTCATTATCCGAACATGTTTTTCTTTTGAGCCAGGAAAAATACATCATAGCTTAAATAGGGGATTTTGTAAAGGATCATCGATATCCACATGTTCAAACTATGTGGTTTTCCAATTTGTGCTCACACACACTCACCCACTATGCAAAGCAAAGACACCTAAAACTAACTTAACCAAACTCACTAAATTCTCCCCACAGGGGCCGCAAAAGAATTTATAGCTTAAGTTAGGATCAAGGGGGTAGGCATCCAATAAGTTTCCTTGATCATAATTCATATTGAAACATAGAAGTTATCTGTTTAGGGAGAAAACATGAGCGCAATAGAGATCCATTTCAAAGGGGGTTAGGCTTAGGTGCAGTGCGTGCGGTATCAGTTGGGACTACCTAACCCGACTGATATTCAGTAAATTAGATGACTACCAAGAAGACCAAGACTCGAATGCTCACATGGGACGATGGTTCTTAGTGGAAAAAAACTAGGGCATCATTTTCCCTATAGGTGACGGTGCAGGCAAGCACCAGACCCTCTATCCTTACCTTGGTGGATTCTCTTTGGCTGACTGGGGGCGTCGCCAGCTCTTACGGATGTTGTGCCAACACTCGCAAGAAATATTCTCAACGCCCAGTTACATTTGAGTGTGTGAGGACGAATAGGTCTTATAGGATTTTGAGTATCATATGCAAACAAACAAAAACCACTTTTTGATTTCTTTATCACATTGATTAATTTAAAGGGAAAATTTATTTTATTTTCGCTTTTCTTTATGTATGTGACCATAATTTTTCTTTGATCATAGACTCTATCCTCTCACATTTTTCCAAAACCAAACCTGGTCAACACTTGAATAGTCCCAACAGAACCTCGTCAATCCAGGTGTCTTTTGGACCTCCCCCCATTACTGAGAAGGGTTCGAGGTCTTTCGCCATTTAGGCATCAAAGACGGAACACTGCCACCATTATTAGTTTGTCCTTTATTGGGGTAGCTATAGTTGGGAACCCTAGTCAGTCTCCCAACACCACACCGCACACCACTCCTCCCACGACCCCTAGGGGACAGAGGAGTGCGTCCCATTCGGGAAGCCAGTCGAATACACAGTAGGGTATGTCGTAGACTAACCCTCTTCCTAACCAAAACTTTGTGTTTTCGCACATTGCAATGGTGTCAACCTCCCAGACACCTTTCTTAGCTTCTTTGAATCTACCCGAATTAACCAAGCTAACAAATGACCCCATCACACATGATCTTACATGGCCTCCCATGCCCATGAAGCTCCCTTCGGATATTCCTAAATTCTAAGGAAAGCAAGCGGAAGACCCAAGTAATCATTTCATGACCACTCACCTGTGGTGTTCATCGAACAGTATCATTGACAACACTATTCAATTGAGATTCTTTCAACACACTCTTACAGGAGTAGCTGCGAAGTGGTATGTGGAGCAACCCTTAGCTTGACATGGAACCTTTAGTGCCCTCACTACCACGTTCCTAACATATTTTCAGCTACCCATTAACCATGATTCTGGAATGGAATTACTAACTCATTTTAGACAAACCCCCGTTGTCCATATCTCGGACCATCTCTATGAATGGAGGCGGCATTGCAGTTTATGTAAAGCTAAACTTGATGATCAAGTTATCTTAGATTTGTTCTTGAAAACTCTTACGGCAGATATTTCAAAGGATGTGGTGCAGTAGAAGCCCATATCTGAAGAGGACGCAATCAACAAAGCCCAGCAGCTTGAGCTGATTTATATGCAGTTAGGATACATTTACAACATCCTTCCTAATGCCCCGTGCCTGAAAAATTAATTGCCAGGAACGTCGAATGCTGCAAACGGACTAATTGGGTCATTGAACCAAGGTTACCTAGGTAGCAGTAGTCAAAAACCTGGTTACACGTACAGTTCTACCCAAAACGTACCTCAACCCGATTTCCAAAGTCATCATATGCCTCAGAAAAATTTGATCAATAGGGCACCAGCGTATCACCAGGGAGGATCCTATCCTATGGCTCAAGGGAATCAGTACGACGAAATGAACACTGATGGAAGAGCTCCCTTCCAACAGCTAGGTGCAAACTAGGGACAGTGTTATGCTCAGTCCCCAGCACACGACCCACCTATGCAGACCAATGCACAGGTGAACTTTGTGAAACCGTCCCAAAACCAACCACACCAATATAATCAAGAGAACTACCCTCCTAACGCAGTGAAGAAAAAAACAAAAAACGAGCCAAAACGGAACTCTTGACAAGCGGGCAGCAACCAGTAGCACCCACCGCAATCCCAGGCTAGAGGCAACTCCAACTGAAATCAGAACCAGGAGCCGAGTAATGCCTAACGGTAGCACAAAATGCCACCTCTTCGAACAAACCATTCTTGTTCGATATGTGGTGAGTACGACCACTATACTCACCACTGTCCCTATCTCCCTGAGCTGAAGAAGCTATAGAGTAACCAAGGAGAAGGAGGATCTTCCCATCAACTAGTTGTGATGCAAGAAACGTTCCCCCATCAAGGGACGGTAAGCACTCAGCAGCAAAAGACAACTTCAGGAAAAGTAGCCATGAAATCTACATGGCTGGTGAAGAGATGTTTTTCCAAACACGGAATTGCAATTACGACACCCCACCAGACACCAACTGTGCCTTTGACCATTTAAAAAATGCCTATAGAAACATTTCCCAAAATGGCGATGGGACCTAATAGGCGAGCAGGAAACTACTCCAAAGTGGCCCATAATTATAGCATCGTGGACGATTTATCACAATCTCCCACCGCTATGTCATATTTGAAAGTCTTGCAGTCATGCCCAAAACAATGGAAAGCCCTACTTTCTGTGTTAGGCACTATCGACCCTGCTGATACACGCCAAATCACTTTTAACATAGAGAAAGCCACCCCTAGCCTTCCTTCCATGGTCGCCATCCAAATACTAGTGTCGGTGCAGAATATTAATATTCACCGATGTGTCATAGATGAGGGTGCATCTACATGCATCATGTCCAAAAAAATTTGGCAGAATTTAGTTTCTCCCGAACTAAAACCCTCAATCATCATGCTTTGAGCATACGACAGTCATCCATCAACCCCCGTCGGCCTTGACCAAAATGTCCCAGTCTGCTTAGTCGGGAAGACAGTCCACATAGACATTGAAGTCTTGGACGCTCACCTGGACTACAATATACTCCTTGGGCAAAGTTATATGTACGCCATGTCTGCCATAGCCTCCTCTGTCTTCCACATAATTATGTTCCCACACGAGGACTGCATCATTACTGTAGACAAACTGACGCACAACGAGAAGCGACCCCTAACAAACACTGATGTAATTTTACCCTATGTATATACATCCTCAGATTCACTTTCACGCTACCAAGAATGTGGCCCCGACCAACTCAAACCGTCGTCTATTCTAGGGTCATTCCTAGGAGATCCTCCCATAATCCCTAAGTCATCGCCCAATGTCACATGGGCTTCGGTGTGCATGATGTCCCCATCAAGCGTCGAAGCTAGTCAGGACACAGACACAAGTAGTAATGGCACCGATTCATCGGCCACGACATCTTCTCTAGCCTATGTCACCTCCCAAACCCCTTTGCTCTACCCTCCAGCTAGTTTAGTCTCCCAACAGGTTTTGGAAACATTGGTTTTACCCAACACATCATTGGAAATCCCAGTTTGGTACCTCGTTCCCCCTGCAGCAACAGGAGACACCCATGTTACTGCCGTAGGATTGAAGCCCCTCAGTCTTGAGGAGGCCCCAGTCATCCAAGAAATAGTCAAAACCACCCCTGCAAAGGAAATTCCCATTGCAAAACTGATGATTACAGCTAAGAAAACCAAGAAAAGAGGAAAGAATATGGTGACCCCTGTTGTTCAACGGGAATCACCAGTCTGTGCCATATGCAATGTAATAGGTCACCCTACCCATATCTGTCTAGAGATGGATGAATTAAAACCACTCCTTGGATATGAGGCAGACATCACAATGTCGTGTTCCCGTAAAAAGGAACCTACCACCAAAGGTAAAGGAAAATCCCTGTGTACCAATCACGCATGTGCCCTCTGTAGCAACTATAGGCACTATACCCATAATTTCCCATAGATACCGTGATATAGGGACACCTTACACACCATCGAGTGACCCTATCAAGGGGATCCCTCCACCTAGGCATCTGGAAATGAACCTTGTACCATCTTGTACCTATAGGAGGAACAACGAAGGGCATAAGAAAGACCCCCAGTCATGCCCATTATACATTGCACGCTATGTTATGAACGTGGTCACTTCCTCAAAGAGTGCGCAGCCCTGGAAATCATCCACAGATGGTATCCTATAGAAAGGGTTTACTACGTTGGATTATGGGTGGTGCAATTCACATGTTCGTTATGCGCCGAAAATCACCTTTTGGAGAATTGTCACTATTTTCCTCGATTCCAGCTAGCCCTCACTAGCTTATGCTCTGCCATAGTCTGCCTCTCCCACGACGATGATATGGATGCAGAGTCGACGGATAGTTCCACAACCCAAAAATATGTGACGAGCAGATCCATCATGTTCCTTTCAGTCGAAAAGTGACCAATCAGGGAACCCCTAGTTACCCCTAATCGCTCTCTATAGAGAAGACCAACATGCACGTTATGCAAAACACCCAATCATGTGATCGTCAATTGTCCTGATTTGGCAGCATTACGACGCTAGTTCCCCACCAGACCTCAAACTGAGCACAATGGAACCCTCATATCAAGGATATTTTTCCTTGTATGTCAAGGAAATCATTATGAGTAGCACTGTACTTATGCCTTGCAACTTCGTCCCACAATTGACATGACTCATACCATAGAGAAGAGACGGGACGACCTCCGGTAATGGCATAAAAATTACATTGCCGGGTCAACATCCCCACCCCCGCAGTGGCGTAATAGGCATGCTAAGAAAACACACCAACCAGGAATGAACTTGGCCAAGCCTAATATAACATGCAGACTATGTAACCTGAATGACCACTGGGTCAACCAGTGCAGAGAACTGAAGCAACTTGCAAATAGTTTTCGTATAATATCTTCTCTCCCTCAGAAACTTCTCTCTAACCAAGAGAAAATCACGCGTACCTATTGCCGGATATTTTCACACTTTCGCCATATGATTAAATGTGTACACCTCCCCAAGCTAAGAGCAGTAAGAGCAACATTGAGTCTACACTCCCCCAAAGAGGTAGACACACCCAAGCCAACAATATGGAAATGGAAACAGAAGACAACCTCTTCTACGACAGACCCTTTCCAAGCATCCACATCAGGAACAACGAGTAGTGTAGAATCTCATACAATCTACTCTGTTGGCACATTGATACCATGCACTATCTGTAGTGGCCAAAATCACACACCAGAGGTATGCCCGCTACTGGAAACATTCAGGCACCTCTGTGGTAGGCACAATTTCCACCTACCGGAAATTGACCATCCTAGCGGGGAACCCAACCTTGCTCTCAAGAAGAATCCCATTACAAATATTCTTCCCCCACTGAACATCGATGAAACAATCCACTAGATACGATTTATATCATCACATATTGGAAATAGGATTCCAACTGCCCTCATGTCCCAGTATTTCCACCCCATTCCTGTCGTAAAAGATCAAGGTACCTTTTGCTTTTGCATTGATTTCCACAAGATCCCAAATTTACATGTTGTCGTCGAACTCCTTGATGACACCCAACCTCTAGAACAATGCCTAGTACAACTAGAGCTTGTCGACGAAAGTAGACGACAATCACTACAACATGACGAGGCCCACAAGAAAAGGGTAAAAGCATCATTCGATTGCCACATCACCCCTCGCTCATTCACCGATGGAGAATTAGTCCTCCGCTATGACGTCAAAAAAGAAGCCCTAGGCTCAGGAAAGTTTGAAACCTTGTGGGAAGTACCCTACATCATCAAACATTGCCTCCGAAAGGGGGCATACATCTTGATGAAACTAGACAGGACATGCCTCAATAAACCCATCAATTGCCTTTACCTCAAGAAGTTCTACCCATAAGGGCCAAATCAACCCTTCCCTAGAGTGAACATACACAACCCCAACCACTCAAAATTTTTGACCAAAATACTTATTTAAAAAGTGCTCAAAGTACCACCATGGATCACCAAACTAAACCCTATTTCGGATTTTCTGATGGAGCATCAAGATGGTCTCAAAGTTTAGCCGCAGCTGCCTGGGTCATCTACAACCATGATTGATTGCCACTCTGCTCCAATGGCGTATGCATCGGTTCAACAACAAACAATCAGGCAGAATATAACGCTGTCATCAGACTTATGTGTGATGCCCTCCATCGGGGTATGCGCCATATGCACATCTACCTCGATTCCTAGTTAGTAGCGTCGCGGTAAAATCAAACATTTGATACCAGAGATACACATTTGTTTAGAAAATATTTGCGTGCAAAAATATTAAGTAGACAATCTGACTATACCATATTTACACATGTACCAAGGAGTCAAAACCAAACAGCAGATTGCATGCTAACAATATCCTAGACTGGAATGCATCTCGAATAAACCATCATACATAAACACAAAAAATATATATATCCATCAGCATAACATCATACATAAACTGAAATAGGTGACACATCATGTAGAGCTGCAAAAAACATCTCTCATATATATATATATATATATATATATATCACAATGTGTATGTCTGAGTACAAAAATCGTGTCGCTGGCCCAATGACCAGCCCAAAGATGCAAAATTTGTCAAAAATAAGGGAGGCATCCTCATAATGGGTGCTTTCCCTGTGTTCAAAAATACTCTAGGGTGGTGCCCCCTCAGGAGGGGCACCTAGACCCACAATCGCTCTCGGTGCCACCACTAGAGCTGCTATCACAACAGAGATCGCCACCCGACGTAGAATGGGCCGATACTCCCTCTCGCAGGCGATCACAGTCTCTAACCAGAACTCCTTGAAGTCATCCATAAATCCTCGAGCAGGCACCCCCTGGGTCAAGCAATCCACTCGATCCCAGGCATCTCTAGAGCTGACACTTGAGTAGTCAACTCCTCGATACGAGCCTTCGCCGTATCTGCACGTGCTATTGCTGCATCAGCATGAGCCCGCTCAGTCGTAGCCTCCACAACGGCCAAGTTGCTGCCCTCTCCTGAAAGGCCAGCACCACCAACAGGTCCCCTAGCAGCACCTCCTCCCTTATCACCCCTAGGTTGCCGTAGAGGATCATGGCCAACCAACCGAGCCACGAGGCGGCCCACCTCGTCAACATATGTAAGAGTAACCAAAATGATGTCAATGTCACTATAAAAACACATAAGTACATGTATACTCAAATAAATGCAGAAAACATACACAACATACTTGTGGGTCCCCAAGCGTAACCAAAAGGGAGACCCATGTCTAGATCCCCCTGGAAGTCCACCCCACGTATGGGTATGGTAGGAACATCTGCGAGTTGGCCTCGAACTAGGCCTCTGTCGTGGCATTCCAATAACGCCCCACCATGCCCCCACCGCCTCGTGGCATCACCGAAGCCCATCTCCTCATACGAGGCTCCCGTGTTCCCCCATGAGGCACCACCACTACTACCCTCAGCAGCACTACCCTCTCGTACATAATGCTGCACAAGATACTGGCATACGCAAACAACTTAGATCCATGATGGACCTTGTTGAGTTGTGCCACCATCTTGTCAAAGCAGAAACGGGAAAAGTCATAAAAATTCCTAGACCTCAACCGACGCAGTACTCTAACCTGCGAGCCCGATGCTCGATGCGAAGCAACCGACCCTGCCAGTTGCACAATCATTGCTAGAGCACATCGCTCTGCCAGATCTGTCACGGATGCAATGCTGATGCACCCATCAGTAAGAGGTGCCTCACCATAGTGGCATCTCTGAAATCTCTCCAAGTCCACTCTTCCGAAAGGGAGTGGATATCTCAATGCCTCACCTTGAGGCAGTAACCCGGTCAAAAAGTACACATCCGTCTTAGGATGGATGACCAGGTTCGTCCCCCGCAACACGAACATGTTGCGCCTCCTGCGCCAATATCAGATCAAGTAGTGTAGCAGTCGGTCCTGTGACAAAAAAATCTCATTCTCCGCGAACTTCAGGAGCCCCCATAGTGCCAGCTGATGCGCGCCCCAACATCAGCAGCCAGTGTAGTTCGAAGCTTGGGCTAATCCTGCTCCCTCCACAATAACCTATCATCAAAACAGGTACCCATCAGTATAGAAAAAAATACAAAAATAGGCAAAAAACAAAAATATTATTGCCTCAGCTTTGCACGCCTATCCCTCAGACAGGCGCTCTTAACGCGTCCCTGTATTTTTCACAGGCACACTATAAAAGGGGAACTGAGCGCTTTAGCACACCTATCCCCTGAAAAATCACACAGGGGTGCGCCTTTGCCCTGATTGCCCCCACAATATAAGGAAAAAACTCCCAAAATATGTACAAACCCAGTCTGTATGGACCCCGACACCATCAAACTGAAAAAATTAAAGTACAGGATGTCATGGAGGTTACCTGGGCATGATCTTGCGAATCCCTGGTGCTCAGGCTGAGCACAACGGCAAAAAATGCTATGCAGAATCCTCTGACCTCTCAAAAACTTAGCAAGTACAAATGAATTGAAGTAGGACCATATCCACCTATATATTGCCCTTTTCAAAAAACTTTGGAGAACCATAATGAGAGATCAGAAGGTCCGTTCTCCGAACCGTAAGTTGCACCATAATTAGCACTCCATGATGAGCAGAGGCGATGCCACACATTCGCACTCCTGAAAAAAAAAAAAATTTCAGCACCGGCAGGTATGCCCTCTCTCATCTTCTTTTTTAAAAGCTCATGATTTTCAATAAATTTTGATAAAGAAGATGCTTCCACTTGAGGTAGTTGTTTTTGTAGGAGAAGCTAGCAAAACCATTCACAACTCCATTTACAGAAAGTTCCAGAGCAGGTATCATTCTACCCACAGCATGATAGAGTCCCAGAAAACTCTACATATCCTGAAATCATTTCTCCATAAAAAATAAACCATAGAATCCTCATATCCGACCATGTTTATCATCACCTCACCTTGCACATGATAAACATCGTCGTTGGTCGGTAGAGCCTCCCCTCCATGGCACTCGTCACCCGCAGTAGACCATATATCACAAAAAAAAGTGACGCCATGGCCATACCACTTCAGTCTGGGAAGCACCTCATGCCCATCCATCCACCATGCATAAAGACAAGTTTACCACACAAGATAATCCCCTTCCCGGATGATCAGGTTGTACAAGCAGATCAAGAGCGCACGACCATGCCACACATTTGGCCCACCATATCTCCACCAACAAAATCCCATCTGCGATACTTTCTCATCCGCTTCATGAACCTCGCATATGAGACCAACCAATGGGACCCCCACCCTCAGCAAAACACCTTCCTCACAACATTAATGAGCGAACACTTTCATGTTTTGGGGTACTCATCTCTGTGTTTTAAACAAACCAAACCAAATTATTTTATTATTTTGGTAAGTGTACAAAGACCCCGAACAATGCACTACGTCCTTCACCCTCTCATTTCATTTTTCTCCCACAGCAGCAGTCCCTGAACACCCTTGGTTGGAGTATTATACCCCCACGCACAAGCCACCTTGACATTCATAGCCAGTTTATACCCACCCTGGAAGTCCTATCGACTCTAGGGATTTCCATAACTATGAATGCCACCAAGTTGCTTAGTATAATCCGAACTTGGGCCATTGAATCCCCATCATCAGTTTTCAGTCATCCCTTGCCAACACGCCTATGTTAAACCCATCACATCCAGGTCTTGCCCCCTTATGTAGGCGACCCCTCGTTCAGTTGAGGCTTCCTTTTTGTCGACTTCGACACCTATTTTCCGAAAAGGAAGTGGTACCTTGGATCACCCCTTTCTATACAAGGGGCATCCTCAGGTGGCACTGTGAGAGACATTATTTTCCACATATCTCATCAATCCTCCTGACATTCGACCTTGACAAAAGCTTTCATGTCAAGATGTTATCATACCTTACAACCATTGCACTTTGATCAAATCCGTCGAAGACCTGTGCCTCCATAAGCGTCTCTGTCAACAATGCTTACACGGGAAGGTCCCAGCCAGCACCTATGCGTACAGTGCACAATTGTATGCCATACCAAGTTTATGCATATGGGTACCATATTCCACCTATTTTCAAAGAAAAAACGCCCCTGAAGGCATCAACAGTCATCGTCAACAATTTCCAACATCACTACCATATTAGTGACATAGACAGAACATGTAATGTCAATTAGATTTGTTTAACTAGCCATAGCATCACGAGCATGGGACATGCCCACCTCGTAGAAAATTTGTTTATGTATTGTATATTGTATTTTCTTACAGGGATCCCTTAGGAAATGGTCATTATTGGAACCGGTGCAGGGTGTTTTCAATTCCAAGCTTCAGGCAGGTCTCTCTCTCTCTCTATGCACGATACATAAAAGAAACTATAATGTATTTCGGCTATACAGTGCTTCCTACACCTCACAAATTAGGGGGCAACTGTTAACACTGGAAAATCATACATAAGAAGACGACATTGATTAATGTGAGGCAAAAGGATTTACAAGGCTAGAAGACATTACAGAATCTGCAAAGTATTTAAAAATATCCAAGGTATGAGGAAAATCAAATTTGAACAAGTCCTAAATTCTCTTTGCGCGCATAATCCTTCGTGAAGAGTGCCTTTTTCCTGATATGTGCGCAATCGTGGGAGTGGCGAAATGTCACTATCCCAGACTACACAGCAAAGGACAAGTGACCCCTTACTTGGAGCCACCTAAGGACAACTAAAGAACGCCTCCTTAGACACCAAGTGAGCACACAATGGAATATTTGGAGCACACAAAGGAATCATACCTCTCTTGGGTCACCATCCACAATCTACCAAGAGAGGGTTTTTCCGGGGACTTATGTCCAAAAATCCATGTGTCACTTTGTTGCATGAGTGTATTATTTAGTAAATGATATGGATGTGTAGGCTTCAATTTGTGTTTATTTTCAGTATTTTCTGAATCTAATTTCTGGAAATAACTTGTATTAACTAAATCAAGTAGGAGGAAATAAACCAATACACTGTAGTAGAATTTTCACACTGTCTTTGAGGGTTTTGGTTGTGACACATGAAAGTGCTGGCTGACCAAGAAAATCTTGTTGGTTGAAGCATCTCGCTGACCGCCGTAATGCAAAAATATCTCATATCTTTGCTGGACATTAGGAATTGTAAATCTGATCTATATTTGGCTTGTCTTCTATTGATCTATTATTGTGTGCTATCAGCAATTCAAGTTTATGTGATTGCTATCTTGTATTGGGCCTATGAAGTATTGAAGTAAAAGTGCATCAAGCATAGAACACCATTTTTATCTAAATTTAACATGGTATCATAGCTGAGGTGAAGACAAAGTCGAAAATTCCAAGCTGGTGTTAGAAGCTATCTCTGAAGGAAGAAATCCTATCAAGAAAAAATGGCCTCCTTAACCTATAAGGGTTTCAAGGCTGATGATAAATTGACTGATAGGTCTGATTATCATGCATGGAAGATGTCCTTGGATTTGGTGCTAGAAGATCAAGATTTCATGGACTATGTACAGGGGAATATTCAAGAGCCTCAATCAAATGCAGCTGCTGCCATGTAGATGAAGTATAGAAAAGGGGAAATCAAAGAAAAAATGATTATCCAGGATTCTATTCATAAGAACCTGGTTTCTTACATTTCTAAGTTGAAGACATCTAAGGAGATGTATGATAAGCTGGTGAGCATTTTCAAGGCTAGAAATGCTAATCAAATCCTCTTCTTCAAGAATCGACTTAAGAATATCAAGAAGGGAAAGGATGAATCTATTCAATCCTATTTTATGAGGCTCACTGAAATCAAGAATAACCTCCTAGCTATTGGGGAAGCAATATATGATCGAGAGATGGTTCTTATTGTACTTGGAGGTCTCCCCCGTGATTGACATGTATTCAATACCATTATTCTCAATATTAATGTGATTCCTGATTTTGATGAAATATTGATGAGATGCACTCAAGAGGAAACAAGAATGATGGAGTATGCCTCTAATGGTAATGGAAGTGACCCTACTACATTCGCCGCTCATGCAAAGAAGAAGAACCATGGTGGCTCGAGAAATAAAAAAACATGGTAGAGTAGGGCCCAAAGGAATGAAGGGAATATGTTACACTTGTAACAAGACTGGTCACTATGCAAGAGAGTGCCCTAATATAAGGGACTCTCCCAGGGATGATGAAAACAACAACTCGAGAAGGAATGACAAGAACAACAGGTTCCAAGGAAAAAGGAAGGTTCCCTCTGATCATAATGGAAACGGGAAACCTTTCAAGAGGTCAATAAATTTCAGGTACGATGAGTCTAATGTTGTTGATAAGAAGAGAAATGATTTTATTCTTGTATCTGCCCTCTCTACTACATCTCCACCCGACACCCTGGATGTCTGGTTAATTGATAATGGTGATTCAAGGCACCTCACTGGTTATAAAGAGACCATTTCTAATTTAGTTGAGAAGGATACTAATTTGGAAATTATCCTTGGAGATAATGCCACCTATCCCATGAAAGGGATAGGTACTATGAGCCTCCATTTATCTCAAGGTCAAGTCATTCAATTACAATATGTGTTGTATGCACCTGATTTGAAGAAGAACCTTATGTCCATTTCGGCAATGGAAGACAAAGGGTTCAAGGTGGCATTCATTGATGGAAAGGTACTTATCTAGAAGAATAGCTTCAAGGAAGCTCTTTCTATTGGTTTTAGAGTTGATACACTCTACCAGGTTGGAGGAAGTCCATTGGGGGATATGACATGTGATACAACTCTTCAAACAGAGTTATAGCACCGGAGGTTTGCACACATTCATTACAAAGCACTTCGAGAAGCAAGGAAGGTGGTGACAGGGATGCTCGAATTGAGAGATGATCATGAAGGTATATGTTAGGGTTGTGCCAAAGGGAAGCATATAAGGGGACCATTCCCCTAAAGTGTCACAAAGGCAACTGATATCTTGTAGTTGATACATTATGACTTATCTGGTATGCTACCTGTGACATCCTTGGGAGGATGTTCCTATTACATGAATTTTACAGATGACTTCTCCCGCAAGACCTGGATATATTTTTTTTGAAGAAGGAAGAAGCATTCAAATGGTTCTGTACCTTCAAGGACTTGGTGGAAAATAAAACCAAGAAGAAAATCAAAGTTTTGAGGACCGACAATGGGTCCGAGTATGAGTCAAATGAGCTTAATTACTTTTGTAGAGAAGCTAGAATTAAGAGGGAGACCACAACTGCATAGACTCCTGAGCAAAATGGTGTTGTTGAAAGGAAGAATAGGACTATTGTGGAAGCTGCCCACGCCATGATATGTGACCAAGGTCTTCTAAAGTTTCTATAGGGAGAAGCTGCGAACACTGTTGTGTACGTTCAAAATAGATTCCCGCATTCCACTCTAGAATCTAAAACTCCCGAAGAAGTCTTCTCTGGTAAGAAACTTAATGTTTCTCATTTTATATTTTTTGGTTGTCCTGTTTACTTGCATGTGCCAAAAGAAAAGAGAAGCAAGATGGATGCTTCTGGAAAGAAGGGAATGTTTGTGGGCTACAGTGAAAATTTGAAGGAATATAGAATTTATGTGCCTTGTCAAAGAGAAGTGCATATATGCCACAATTCCACCTTTGATGAAGATGTTGCCCTCAAGAAAGTAAGAAATATTCCTAGCTCCAAGGAAGGAAAAGAAGATGAAGAAGCAGGGAAGCTGGAAGAGCCGAAGGATGACATGATGCCCGATGTTGAAGGACCTATGGATCCCATTGATCCACCTCCTTCAAATAAGAGAAGACAATCATGAATTAGGGATTCTCTCGAAGATGCCGAGAGACATATTTCCCCAAGGGGGACATTTCGTGAAAGAAAGTAGCCAAAGAGATACCAAGGGTATCTAGTAGGCATGAGTACGATAGTAAAATCTGAGCCTAGAAAATTTGAAGAAGTCGTAAAGCATCAAGTTTGGAAGGATGATATGCACAAGGAGTATGAGTCCATTACGAAAAATGATGTCTGGGAAGTAGTCTCGAGACTGGAGGACAAATATGTTGTCACATCGAAATGGCTCTATAAGATCAAGCATGGATCTAATGGAAGTGCTGAAAAGTACAAGGAAAGATTTGTTGCCCGAGGCTTCTCTCAAAAGGAAGACATAGATTATGATGATATATTTGCAACTGTGGCCCACTATACCACCATCTGATCTATTATTTCCCTTGCTGCTACGCAAGGATGGAGTCTACATCAGATGGATGTGAAGACCACTTTTTTGCATGGATCTATAAAGGAAGAGGTGTATGTGGAGCAACCTCTGGGGTTCGAAGTCCGAGATAGAGACACCCATGTATGCAGGTTCAAGAAAGCCCTCTATGGGTTGAAGCAAGCCCCTAGGGCTTGGTATGAGAGGATAGATAGCTACTTGATGAAGTTGGGCTTCACTTAAAGTAATGCTGATCTGAACCTTTATTTTAAGGTTGATAGAGAAAGGCCTCTCATTTTGGTTCTCTTTGTGGACGATGTCTTCCTGACAGGTGCTGACCCTCTCATTCATTAGTGTAAGAGGGAGCTAGCTTTTGAGTTTGAGATGAAAGATCTAGGACTGATGCACTACTTCCTAGGCTTGGAGGTTTGGCAGAGGCTAGGTGAGATTTTCCTTTCTCAAGGAAAATATGTCGTGAAGTTGCTGGAAAGATTTGGTATTATGGACTGTAAGTATTTTTCGACATCGATGGAACTCAACTTTAAGAAGTTGAGTGGAAATACTGTTGGCTGGCCTGCGCTAGCAAATCCTACCGAGTATCGACAACTCGTGGGGGCCCTGATGTTCTTAGTGAACTACTGTTCGAACGTATGTTTTGCAGTGAACACTTTGAGTCAACATATGGCTGTTCCACATCACATTCACTGGATTTGTGCCAAGAATTTGTTGAGATATCTTCTAGGTACAATCAACCATGGGCTGAGATACACTACCGAGAGTTTGAGACTCCATGGATATAATGATGTCGATTGGGCTGGCAGTGTGGCGGATTGCAAGAGCACATCTGGATGTTGCTTCACCTTGTGTTCTTCTTCGATATCTCGGATGAGCAGGAAGGAGAAGTCGGTGGCTTTGACCACCACTGAGGCCAAATACATTGCAACGAGTATGGCCTGTTGTGAAGTTATTTGGTTGCGAAATCTCTTCAATGAGTTGTTCAGGCATGTGCTAGATACCACCATTATCCTTTGTGATAACTAGAGTGGGATTCATCTTTCTGATAACGTCATGTTCCACGATCGATCCAAGAATATTGATATTAGGAACCACTTTATCCAGGATATGGTACAGTGAGGTGCCGTAAGGTTCAATCATATAGGAATTGATGAGCAGGTCATGGATATTCTCACGAAGCCCCTAGGGAAGGTCAAGTTCTTAACC